>LR990854.1:18534404-18559805 GCA_905163395.2 Endotricha flammealis | reverse complement strand
CCTAACCTAACCTAACCTAACCTAACCTAACCTAACCTAACCTAACCTAACCTAACCTAACCTAACCTAACCTAACCTAACCTAACCTAACCTAACCTAACCTAACCTAACCTAACCTAACCTAACCTAACCTAACCTAACCTAACCTAACCTAACCTAACCTAACCTAACCTAACCTAACCCTAACCTAACCTAACCTAACCTAACCTAACCTAACCTAACCTAACCTAACCTAACCTAACCTAACCTAACCTAACCTAACCTAACCTAACCACTTATTCCAAATTCAAAAGTCATCAATACTTACTTCTAAATTGTTTTATCGTCACCCAATAATTGCTCCAATTGCCCCTGAAGCGTCTTCTTTCCCCCCCGTGGCTTCCCCACCTGTAATAAAAACAAAAAATTAAAAAACTTAAATTGTTAAAAAACTCGATTAAATACCTGTTCTCGGGTTCCCGAAGCATCGGGAACGTCTGCAGGATCTTCGTCTCTTGTCTCTGGACCGTCTGGAACAAGAAAATCGAAAAAACGCCCACCCTCCCCCCCCAGTGGTCAAGCACTAAGGTGCCGAAGTACGGCAATACCCTAACGAGAGCTCCAGCTCTCTCCCTGATATACTTACGCCTCGGGAGGTGGTTTTGTGGACTTGTTTACCTCCCTTTTGACCAGTTTAGCTCCGAAGACTACCATTTAACTTTACCCCGATTCTTCTTCTTCTCTTGGACTTTAACGAAGTATGGCTTCAACCAAGCCGGTCTCGCCCGGCACTACAGTCCCCCCAAGCAAAATAGCTAAATCCCCCCCTTCTACATCTTCGATTACCAAACCTGACCTCACCAACAAAAGTCCCACTGAGGCAATCCAATCTTTAGCGAACACAATAATAGAAGCAATAAACCAAGGCAGGAGTGTCACTTCAGTCAACAAGAAAATAATCATCGAGGCGGCCGAAAACATCCGCAAAACTGCTGCAAAGATCTCAGCACCTAAACCACCTAAAGAAGACAAAAACACCGTAGACGAGGAAGGTGTAAGGAAGATTCTCAGGGAAGAATTCGAAAATTTTAAAGTAATTTTAGAGAGTTCACAGACCAATCCAGTCAAATCCTACGCCGCGGCTGCAGCCCAACCGCGTCCCGAAACTCAAAAGCAGCGTCCAGCCATTGTCGTGAAACCCAAAGACGCAACAACAGCAGCGTCGACCAAAACCACCCTCACCAACTGGAGAGAACACGTCAACTTCAGAGACAAGACCTACGCTCCTAACAGCATTAAGCCAATTGGTGGCGGCAAAATACTTGTGGAGTTCGACAACTCAGACCAGTGTGCTGACGCGATCCGCCAGACCAACGATATAGAGGGATTGGCCGCCGCGGAGGCAAAGAGGCGACCACCACTTGCGATCCTGAAGGGGATATCCAAGACAGTAGAAAGGGAACAACTCATCGACGTTATAACCCGTCAAAACTCCATACCCGCGGAATCCGTCCGATTGTGCTTCCTCACCAGTAACCGCAACCCGGCACTGTACAACGCCGTGATTGAGATCCAACCCGCACACTACACCGACGTCATTCAGCGGGAGCGACTGGCGGTCGACTTCCAGCGAGTCCACATCGAGAACTTCTCCCGTTTTGTACAGTGCCACAACTGCCTGCGCTTCGGACACACGCGCAGCAAGTGTACCTCCGAGACGCAGAACTGCGGCCACTGCGCGAACGTAGGGCACACCGCCTTCGACTGCCCCCACAAAACAGACGCCACTAAAACTAAGTGCTTCAACTGCACCAGGAGCGGCACCACCACCACCGAAGCAAATCACCGAGCCACTAGCCCACTCTGCCCGAAAGTAGGAGCTGCCAGGTGCAGAGCAGAGGAGGCCACGGACTTCGGACCGTTCGGACTTCCCCCCCGACGAACAAACAATCTATAAAAAATATGCCGCGCTTTCTGCAATGCAACCTCAATCGAGGTTACAATGCACAGCAGGAGTTTCTACAGTACTTCATTAAACATGATTACGATATAGCCCTAATAACGGAACCCTACGTAGGTGGACAACACACCATTAAGTCGATCCCCGGCCTGAATATATTCCAGTTTCAAAATAATAATAAAAACGACCGTGTAAAAGCGGCCATCTTCATTAAAAGCAACATCTCGGCACTCGGCATGACTCAATATTCAAACACCAACCTTGCGGTGGTGCAAACAAAAATCGGACATAGGGAACTGTTCATAGCCTCTGTTTACATCGAACCAGACGAAGACACTAAAAATACCATGGACCGACTAGACCACCTTCTTCACGCAACAAAGGGCTCACTCAGAATCGTAGGAGGTGACCTAAACGGAAAGCACTCCGCCTGGAACGAGGGCACTATTGACGAACGCGGTGAGGCCATCTATGACCTCACCATTGCACACGATCTAACTATAGCCAATGAAGGCAGCACTCCAACTTTTGAGGCAATTCGGTATGGAAACCCTTGTTCTTCCATCGTAGATATCACCCTAGCATCTGAGCATATAACATTCGCCGTAACCAACTGGAAAGTCAACATGGACGCTTGCCCCACGTCAGACCACAATGCAATCGAATTTGAAATCAACCTCCCTGGAAAGATACAACACCCTAAAACTACAACTACCCGAAAATATGACACCAACAAATTAAGCCTTGAAATACTGCGAGACGCACTCAACTCTAAACTCGCAACATGTAAAATCTGCACTCAGAAAATAGAAACTGCTGATCAATCTGAAATCGATTACATTGTGGAGGACCTCACGCAAGCGGTGCTGGAGGCTTGCGATGAGGTGCTGCATAAAAGAAAGCCCGGACATACTTACAACCCATGGTGGACTGACGAATTGGAGAGAATGAAAAAAGCAACCATTAAGGCTCATCACCGACTACACGACCTAAAGAAAGCCAAAAGACCACTAGCAGAAGCTATAAAAACATACACAGAATTAAAAACAGAATACGCTAAGGCGCTATCCAAAACCTCCACTGAACATTTTAGGGAATTCTGCAAGACCCAAGGCAAGGAAGACGTATGGGCGATTACGAACAAAATAATCAAAACTACGACCCAAAGGAGACCACCGCAAACGATGAAGATCAACTCTAGTCACACATCCAACACCCAAAATACAGCAGAAGCTCTACTAAACCACTTTTATCCCGACGACGACAACACTAATGATACTACCGAACAACAAGAAATTAGACGAAATGCACAGACCAGACAAATAGACACCCCCGATGACGTCCCTTTTACCAAAGAAGAAGTTGGAGACGGGCTGGCCACAATGAGCGCGGACAGGGCCCCCGGATTAGACAAACTCTCAGCGGACATATGCCTGGAAGTTTACAACGCGATCTCAACGCAGTTCACAGAACTCCTCAACAAATGTCTGGCGATAGGATACTTCCCGACGACCTGGAAGAAATCCCTCGTACACATAATACCTAAACCTAACAAAGATAACACTGACGACATGTCTGCATACCGCCCCATTGGTCTAATAAAAGTCTTCGGGAAGTTACTAGAGAAACTCATAACTAAACGACTAACACACCACCTAGAAACTACAGGAACCAATAATCAACGACAGTATGGTTTTAAAGAACAAAGTTCCACAACGGACGCTCTGCAACACACAATCGATTTCATACAACAGGCAAAATCCCGTAAACAGCAAACAATAGCAGTCTCTTTAGATATCAAAGCGGCTTTCGACAATGCGTGGTGGCCTTTCCTACTACATCGACTACAGACTATTAAATGCCCTAAAAATATTTACAACCTAATAACTAACTATTTACAGAACAGAACCGCCATTCTAAATTACGGCGACTCTACCGCGGAAAAGACACTTACCAAAGGATGCGTGCAGGGCTCTGTGTGCGGACCAATCTTCTGGAACATAATACTCGACGACCTATTAGAAACGCCACTACCACCTAACGTCCGCATACAAGCCTTCGCTGACGATGTTCTTCTTCTCGTTGAGGGAAAGGACGTCGACACGATCGAGCACACCGCCAACGAGTGGCTAAACATAATCTCAGACTGGGGTGAGAAGGCAAAACTAACATTCGGACCACTCAAGACCCAAGCAATGGCCTTCACTAATAAAGCCAAGACAGCGAACATAAAAATGCAAGGCAGCGTTATCCCATTATCCCGCGAAATCAAACTCTTAGGTGTCATCATCGACGACAGATTGTCTTTTACATCACACTGCAAATACGTTATTGATAAAGCCTACAAACTATATAAAAAATTAGCGAACCTCATTAAACCAACCTGGGGTGTACACCCACAGAATGTGGCAACCATCTATAACAGCGTCATTCAACCGATGTTCACATACGCAGCTGGTATTTGGGGCTCCGCAACGCAGTACAAACACATCAGACAAAGTCTATGGTCTATCCAACGCCAATTCGCAATTAAAGTAACTCGAGCATTCAGAACTTCACCTGGAATAACGGTCATTGCACTAGCTAACTTCACTCCACTGCACCTAGTCATTGAAGAATACAAACAAATCCATCGAGTCAAAACCACTAAAACGTTCCCCGACCTACCGAATGACATCACACTCAGAGAAAGAGCCGCCATAAAACAAAAGCTACACCCTGCCCACCGTCAAACAATAACCTTTTGCGAAGCCTACACCCAAAATGAAATAGACCAAGCAACGAACGACGCGACCATCACTATTTATACGGATGGCAGCAAACAGGAAAACGGAGAAACCGGAGCTGGAGCTGTCATCAACTTGCCCAATGGTCAAACCATCACAAAGAAAGTAAAGCTGAGCAGGACCGCGACCGTCTTCATGGCGGAACTAGCGGCAATAGAAGCAGCTTTCAAGTGGATCGAGGACCACCCGCAACTTACCCAGACATCATCACCAACCTCCATTGCTATTGCTTCCGACAGCCAATCAGCTCTTAAAGCACTACAGGATAGAAATAACTCGGACCCCACAGTCAATACAATCCACACAATTATGCACAAATTAAAAACCTCCGCTAACACCATCTTAAAGTTCATCTGGGTCAAATCCCACTCTGGAATCAACGGCAACGAGCAAGCTGATTTGGTTGCAAAACAGGCTGCCTCGTCCAAAGTGGCAGTCGCGAACAATATCTTCCCAATTTCGTACGCGAAAAGAGCAATAAAAAGAGCGACACAAGAGAAATGGAGAAGCATGTACACGACGGAATCGCAACACCACTACATACACGGACTGTTCCCCACTTTGGACGAGGTGTGCAAATTCACCTCGTGCGTCCCAACTAGTTTCGAAATGACACAAATAATAACGAACCACGGGTACCACCGCGAGTACCTAAAGCGCTTTAAAATAACTGACACTGACCTGTGCCCGTGCGACAGCACATCCAAACAAAGCCTAGACCATCTGATAAGACACTGCCCGGAATTTGGGCAAACGAGAACCGCACACGAAATGACAACTATAACCCAAAATATAGACCCGTACAATATGATAAACCTCTGCGAAGACGAGGTCTCCGCAGAGACATTTACTAAACACATAAAAACCATCGTAAACAGTTTAAAACAACTCAACACGTAAATAATAAAACTCTTTATCCTGTATCCAATCGCAGGAACACCACAATACAACAGAAAATATAATTCTAATTCACTCATACATAGTAAAAAATTATAACTAAAAACAAACAAAATTGTGCCAAGATAAAAAAAAAAAAAAAAAAAAAAAAAAAAACCTAACCTAACCTAACCTAACCTAACCTAACCTAACCTAACCTAACCTAACCTAACCTAACCTAACCTAACCTAACCTAACCTAACCTAACCTAACCTAACCTAACCTAACCTAACCTAACCTAACCTAACCTAACCTAACCTAACCTAACCTAACCTAACCTAACCTAACCTAACCTAACCTAACCTAACCTAACCTAACCTAACCTAACCTAACCTAACCTAACCTAACCTAACCTAACCTAACCTAACCTAACCTAACCTAACCTAACCTAACCTAACCTAACCTAACCTAACCTAACCTAACCTAACCTAACCTAACCTAACCTAACCTAACCTAACCTAACCTAACCTAACCTAACCTAACCTAACCTAACCTAACCTAACCTAACCTAACCTAACCTAACCTAACCTAACCTAACCTAACCTAACCTAACCTAACCTAACCTAACCTAACCTAACCTAACCTAACCTAACCTAACCTAACCTAACCTAACCTAACCTAACCTAACCTAACCTAACCTAACCTAACCTAACCTAACCTAACCTAACCTAACCTAACCTAACCTAACCTAACCTAACCTAACCTAACCTAACCTAACCTAACCTAACCTAACCTAACCTAACCTAACCTAACCTAACCTAACCTAACCTAACCTAACCTAACCTAACCTAACCTAACCTAACCTAACCTAACCTAACCTAACCTAACCTAACCTAACCTAACCTAACCTAACCTAACCTAACCTAACCTAACCTAACCTAACCTAACCTAACCTAACCTAACCTAACCTAACCTAACCTAACCTAACCTAACCTAACCTAACCTAACCTAACCTAACCTAACCTAACCTAACCTAACCTAACCTAACCTAACCTAACCTAACCTAACCTAACCTAACCTAACCTAACCTAACCTAACCTAACCTAACCTAACCTAACCTAACCTAACCTAACCTAACCTAACCTAACCTAACCTAACCTAACCTAACCTAACCTAACCTAACCTAACCTAACCCAGTTCCGCTCGATCCGCGGTCCCGAGTGCCCACTTTCAACGTGCCTCCACGCTCGAATTTTCACTAAAAAATTCCAAAAACCGGCAATTTTAAAGTTACAAAGTCGCGAAAAGTGTTAAAAATTGCGCGCTTCGCCGGCCTATCGTTTGGTGCAAAAAGTGTGTAAAAATATTTTTTGGAAGTATTTTTAAAGTTGGAAAAAGTGCAAAAAAGTGAAAAAGTGAGGTTAATTTGAAGCTTAAAACATCGATATTTCCTGAAATCGATCTGTGACACCCACTTTTCGAAGTGTGGAAAGAAGTGCTCCAGCGAGCTCTACCTGTGGCCACCATATTGGATTTTTCCACTGAAAGCTCGCGGAAAAACAACGGAAAAACAAAAAACCACGTGGCCACGTGCACCGTCTTCCCGGCTGTTCCTGGACTACTTGACAACTGTAAAATCCTGGTGACATCGCGGCGAGCACGAGGACGCATCGGGCAACAAAATCCGGCCACCCGTTGTTAAGATAAGAGTTTTTAAAGTTTTTAAAATTTTCGAAAAATTGTAGCTCGGAAAAGCGATCTTTTCGATATATTTTTTAATTCATTTTTTGAAAGCCCCTATAGGCATCTACCAAAATCCTAAATTTCAAAATTTTTTATTGAGCGGTTCTCGAGCTGCGATTTTTTGAAAATTAAGGGTTGGCACGTGCCCCCCTTAAATCAACCCCCACAACAAACTTTTCTTTCTAGAAAAAGCTGGCATAACTTTTACAATATTATAGTAAAAAAAGAAATTTTTTTTAATGATATTTTGAACTTTTTCAAATTAAATTTCGGTCCCAATAGTAATTTTTTTCAAATTAAAAATCGGGGGTTGAAGAATTTTATATTCTGGATGTACCATTAGATTGCGGGCAATAAACCCTTTTAAACGAGTCCAAACTCGAGTATTTTCTGATTGTTTTTAAGGTTTCTGACTTGTAGCCGGCCATATTGGCCGCCATCTTGTATTTATTTATACACCCATATCTCTGGTCCTATTGGTCCAAATTTGACGCGGTTTTCGTAGCTGGCGCTGACTCGGCGCAAACTATCTATTGCCTACGCTATTCACTCTACGTAGAGTCTATTTTTGACCCCCACTTTTTACACTGGGAGGAGATAGGCCGAAGCAGGGCCAGCACGATATCGAAAGCCCCATTTCGATCGTAGCACCGGGAGCGGAGTTACAGGAACTTGAAATTTCCAGCAGCCATTTTGGCCGCCATATTGGAAAAATTAAAATTGTTATATCTTTGTAACCGCTGATCGCATCGGGACGTGGTTTTCACTGTAGATAACTGCTCAAGCCGGACTATTCCGCGAGACAAACTCTACATAGAGTTTATAAATAAAAAATAAAATACATTTTTATTTTAAATTTTTTATAGTTTTATCTTATTTTATTAATTTTTCTGTTCCTTTAAATTCCTTATTTTGTTATACATCTATCCTTTAAGACGGAGTCTGAGACTCACGAATTTTATTTCATATTTTTATTGTGTGTGTAATTAAACAAGCTGCTTTAAGCAGTCGTGCTCTACATAGATTTAAGACCGTGTATTTTATTAAAATTTTCAATTCGTTGTTGTATTTTGCTGACATTACTCCCGACTACACTACGCAACGTACTCCATTGAGAGACTCTACATAGAGTCATTATATTGATTCAGTATTTTAAAATACTTTGCTGTCTGGCGTTGTCTATTTATACCCAAAAGTCGGGAGTACAATTTGACGTAACTTCTTAACGCCTGTTGTTCCGGACGTTGAGCGCAATACAACGGTCACTGTCACATACATACAAATAAACACTCGCTCACACACACACACACACACTCTCTCATACACACACGCACATATACACAATCACAGACACATACAAGCGCGCGGCGCGGAATCACACAAACATACATAGGTTGCACTTACCACCAATCGGGCTGCCGGGTCCCCGCAACCGCACCACCACACCGCTTCACACGTATTACCGCCGCATCTGTAACAGAAAGAAAAACCAATTAGATTAGTTACACACAGTATTAGTTTTTGACAAAAGTTTACAACTTCTACAAATTTACCTTAGTTTATAAGACCCTGGGTTTATTGACCCAACATACCTACCTCTGACATACCAGTCCACCCTCTACACCTCAAAATGTACCGCACACCTGCAGGGAAGAAAAACACCGGTAACACACCGGTCGACGAAGAGAGGGCAGGACCCTCGCCAAAGACACGGACAAATGTTCGGAAATCAATTGACGCCATCGAGCAAGCGACAGGGCAGGCGCCCAAGACACCCTCGAAAGCGTCAACGGCTGACAACCGGACAGGAGTCACTGGACCGGCAGGGACGACAAGGGCACAGGTGCACGCGACGAACCGCACTTCCCCAGGAACTGCACACAACTCCCCCCCCAGACCCACAAAGACGCCAAGAAAAGCGCCACCGACCTTAAAATCGGCCACAGTCACAAAACCGAAGAGGAACCTCACGCCAAGCCCGATAAGATCACCCAGCGAGGCAAAACGGCTGTATCCAAACCGCGCGGCGGAGGCAGCAGCGATGCACAGAAAGGGCCTGGAGAACCTCAACAGATTCCAGAACCTCAGGAAGGATTGTAAATTGGAGGTCGAGAAGGCGCTCGACAGGTTGCTCGCGCTTACAATGACAGCACCAGCGGTACGCAACCTGAATGAGGAACTGGAAGGGGAGAAGGAAAGTCGAGAAACCATAACCATAACACCAACGGAGGATAGGACAAAGGAGCTGGAAACCCTTATTAGAGAACAGGGGAAACTAATAAGGGAAAACAGTAAAAAAATGGATGAAATCAAGGAGGCAGTCGATGGAGTTCGAGGCAGCGTGGCAAAAGTCACCTATGCAGATGTTGCTGCAGTATCCTCAAGACCTAGGACCCCCGATCACGAGACACTCCACTCGATAGTGGTAGCCTCTACCAACGACCAAGACACCGGGGAACAAGTCCTGGAGAAGATCAGGGATGCGGTGGACGCCAGGAACGACGCCGAGGGTTGGATCACGGTCGACAGGATTAGGAAGGCCAAAGACCGGAAAATAATAGTGGGTTGCAGAACTCAAGAAGCTCGAGAGAAAATAAAGAGCAAGCTCGCTAGTGTGGGGGACAAACTAGTCGTCGAGGAGATCCAAAACAAGGACCCAATGATTATCCTCAAGGATGTCCTATTATTTAACAAGGACGAGGAGATAATTAAAGGCATGAGGAACCAGAACAAGGCTGTCTTTCAAGGGCTGACGAAAGAACAGGACCGCTTGGAGGTACGTTTCCGAAGGAAAACAAACAACCCCCACACTAACCACGTCATCATGAGGGTCTCACCGGTGATATGGAGGCGACTAGTGGATGCCGGAGCCGCCCACATCGACCTGCAGCGAGTCCGAGTTGAGGACCAATCGCCGCTGGTGCAGTGCTCGATGTGTCTAGGGTACGGACACGGCAGAAGACTGTGCAAGGAGACTGTATGCAAGTGCAGCCACTGCGGAGGACCGCATATCAAGGCCGAATGCGCAGACTGGTTGGCAGGAGTAGCGCCAACCTGTTGCAACTGCACGCATGCCAAGGTAGAGGGCAACGAACACAACGCCTTCAGTGCACAGTGCCCACTAAGGAAAAAGTGGGATGCCCTGGCCAGAGCCAGGATAGCCTATTGCTAAGGGCACGGTGGAGACCTTCACAGATGCGAGCAGGGCAGGCAACCCCACCAGAGGATACACCGTAGTCCAAGCCAATCTCCAGAGGAAGGAACTGGCAACTTACGACCTAATGATAGAGGCCAGAGAGCGGAAGCTTGCTTTCGCGTTGCTCCAGGAGCCGTACGTGGGAGCGATTCGAAGGATGAAGAGCTACCGAGGTGCTAGAGTATACCAGAGTGAGGTGGTTGGTGAAGGGACTGTCAAGGCCGCGATTGCTGTGTTCAATAACGACCTTGACGTCAGACCGCACCCGGAACTCACTACCGCCAACATCGCGGTAGTGAGCATCCAAACCACCGCATGGGAACTCGCAGTAGTTTCCTTCTACTTCGAACCCGATCAACCCATAGGGCCATACTTGGAGCAACTTGTGAGTATAAAGGAGAAGCTTGGCCCGGTGAAACTGATCATAGGAGGCGACAGCAACGCCAAGAGTACCTGGTGGGGCAGCACTATATTGGACCACAGGGGAGAAGAATTGTCCGGGACCCTGGAAGAGTCAGGCTTGCAGGTGCTGAACATCGGAGATACACCAACTTTTCAGACGGTGAGAGGTGGTAGACTGTACACTAGTCATGTTGACATCACAGCCTGCTCACTGGACATGCTGGACCTGGTCGAGGAGTGGAGGGTAGATCAGGGAGTAACGAGCTCCGATCACAACTGCATCCTTTTCAACATTCGCATGCAAAGATCCAAAGGTTTCCATGTCCGCAGAACAACCAGGATTTACAACACCAGGAAAGCCGACTGGACGAAATTCCGGGAAGTGCTGTGCAAAGCCCAGTCGGATACCAACATAGGTGCTGATTCATTCAGCAATATACGCCACAAGGCAGAACTGGAGAGGACGATACAGGCCTATGTTGAGAACGTAACCAAAGCATGCGAATGTGGTATACCACCGAAAAAGAGCGCAGAACGGCTCACATTACCGTGGTGGAATGAAGTCCTCGCTGGGTTGAAAAAGGATGCAGCAACCAAGAAGCGCAGGGTCCGCTGCGCGGCCCCAGTCCGCAGGGCCATGGTAGTGGAGCAGTACCTGCAAGCCAAGAACAAATATGAGTGTGAAGCCAAGAAAGCCCAAATCGAAAGCTGGAAGGAGTTCTGCTTAAAACAGGATAAGGAAGGAGTATGGGCAGGTATCTACAGGATCCTGAGAAAGACCTCAAAGAGAGAAGAGGAGATAACGCTGACGCTGGACGGTGTACCCAAAACCCCAAAAGAATCGGCAATCCTACTAGCGGAGACGTTCTACCCGGACGACAAGGAAGTTGCGGACAACTCTGACCACAGGCTCATCAGAGAGAAAGCCAAGCACGTGAATGATGCTATAGATGGTGAACATCAGGACCCGCCATTCACGATGCAGGAGTTAAAGACAGCCGTGGAAGGATTTAACCCGAAGAAAGCTCCCGGAGCGGATGGCTTCACAGCGGACATCTGCAGTCGAGCGATCTACCAGGACCCGAAGACTTTCCTTGCCCTTACAAACAAGTGCCTAGAGATAGGCCACTTCCCGGACATCTGGAAGGAAGCTACGGTGGTAGCACTTAGAAAACCGGGCAAGGATACTTACAGCCATCCAAAGTCTTACAGGCCAATCGGACTATTGCCTGTACTCGGGAAGATCCTGGAGAAGATGATAGTAGCAAGGATTAGATGGCACCTAGTACCGCGGATTAGTACTCGTCAGTACGGCTTTATGCCCCAGAAGAGCACCGAGGACGCCCTCTATGCCCTAATGAAACACGTACAGAGTAAGTTGCGGCTGAAGAAGCTAATTACTCTGGTGTCTTTGGACATAGAGGGGGCCTTCGATAGCGCCTGGTGGCCGGCTATCAAAGTCAGACTGGCTGAGGAAAAGTGCCCGGTCAATATCAGGAGGCTACTGAGCAGCTATCTCGACTGCAGAAAGGTCAGAGTAAGATATGCCGGGGAGGAGTACACCAAAAGCACGACCCAGGGATGCGTGCAAGGATCTATAGGTGGTCCGATCCTGTGGAACCTGCTCCTGGACCCACTATTGCGCGGCCTTGAAGAAAGGAACATACACTGTCAAGCCTTCGCCGACGACATCGTGCTGCTCATCGACGGAGAGACGGCATTGGAAGTGGAGATTCAGGCCAATGCAGCGTTGGATTACATCCACAAGTGGGGTGTTACGAACAGGCTGAAGTTTGCCCCGCACAAGACGAACGCTATGGTGATTACGCGCAAGCTAAAGCATGACACTCCACACCTACACATGGGCGGTACGGATATAGTCATGACAAGGGAGGTTAAACTCCTTGGTGTGACTATAGATGACCGCCTTACATTTAACACACACGTGGCCAACGTATGCGGTAAGGCGCTAAATTTTTATAAACAGCTGTCCAGGGCGGCAAGGGCTAGCTGGGGACTACACCCCGAGGTTATCCAGGTCATGTACGGGGCAGTCGTGGAACCAGTAATTTTGTACGCTGCGAGTATATGGGCTCCAGCCGCGAAAAAGCTGATGGTGCGTAAGCAGCTTGACGCTGTCCAGCGAGGTTTCGCTCAGAAACTCTGCAAGTCCTATCGTACGGTCTCCCTTAATGCAGCGCTGGTGCTGTCCGGGATACTTCCCCTGGACCTCAGAATACAGGAGGCAGCCGCCCTGTATGAGGCACGAAGGGGGTCATCCGGGACGGTACTGGGGGACAGAGAGGTGGAGCGACCGGTAGGATTTGTGGAGACTCCGCATCCAGCCGAACATATGGACCTTCAGTTCACAAACCTGGAGGACCAAGCATCAGTGGATGCCCATAACGTGCAGACGGTGAGAATTTTCACCGACGGCAGCAAACTGGAGGGTAAGGTGGGTGCCGCGCTTTCCATATGGAATAGCGAGGTTGAAACCACTTCCCGGAAGATCAGCTTGCCGGCGTACTGCACGGTCTACCAGGCGGAACTGAAGGCCATATGCAAGGCTACTAGCGAGATCATCAAACGAAAGGAGGTGAGCTTTGGTGTCTACAGTGACTCACGAGCAGCACTGGAGACCGTGACTAACCACAGCTCCCTCCACCCCCTGGCAGTCGAAACACGTCGTAATTTGCAGGAAGCCTTGGCCCGGGGCAAAACTGTGTCTTTGTTCTGGGTCAAAGCACACGCGGGGCTGCCAGGGAACGAGCGCGCGGATGATCTCGCTAAGGAAGCGGCACTGACGTCACGGAGGAAGCCCGACTACGATCTGTGCCCGGTCTCATTCGTCAAGCGTCAGCTCCGAGGGGAGACGCTTGATGAATGGAATCGGAGATATCGGACGGAAGGGACAGCCTCGGTGACGAAAGTGTTTTTTCCGGACGCGATAGCTGCTTACAGTGCCATCAGACGTATTAAACCCGCGGGCGTATTAACGCAAGTGCTCACAGGGCACGGAGGGTTCGCCGCGTACTTGGCCAGATTCAAGTGCAGGGAGAACCCTTCGTGTTTTTGTGAGCCCGGCAAAGAGCAAACGGTACTGCATGTCCTTTTCGACTGTCCTGCGTATGACCTGGATCGCCTCAACATCGAGAATAGTCTGGGCTTGAGATTAACGGCGGAGAGTGTGCACGAGCACCTAATGAATAAAGATGTTTGTGATACCATTCTAATGCATTTTTGTAAAATAGCATATAAGGTTATAAAACTAAATAAAGATAAATAAGTATTACTGGTCCAAGTATCTGTGCATACCTGGCACCAGCAATGAATGTAAACTATAGATAGTAAATTTAAGTTAAGTTGAAACAAAATGTATAACGCCGTAGGCGCAAACTAGAAAATAAAATAGAGTAAGAAACAGTAAAAATGTGAAATAGCAACGTTAATGCTGTACTAGTCGTAATTTTATGTAATTAATAAAAATAAAAGTCCTTTTCTTTATTAAAATAAAGAGCCCCAACACACCCTATTGTAAAGAGTAGACTGTAGAAACCAGGAAAGAAAGACGATGAATGCAAGAAAGAAAAGTATGTAGAATGGAAGTGCGAGAAGAAAACGAGCGAGAACTGGTATGGAAGAAGATAGATAAGAACTCCAATTATGTCGGAGGAAAAATGTAAAAAAAAAAAAAAAAAAAAAAAAAAAAAAAAAAACCTAACCTAACCTAACCTAACCTAACCTAACCTAACCTAACCTAACCTAACCTAACCTAACCTAACCTAACCTAACCTAACCTAACCTAACCTAACCTAACCTAACCTAACCTTTTTTTTTTTTTTTTGTTTATAGTCAGGAAAATGCATTACTGCATGTCCCGCCGCTGGGGAAGCGACGGGGGTCTGTCGGGCTCCCCCTAAATGCCACTTGGGTATACCGACTAAAAACCTGACTGACTGCCACCTCACCCGCCTAGATGGGCGGGGCCACGGGAACTAAGATACTTCCGTGACCCCGCCGGCGGTTGTCCGAAGACCCACTTGTTGGGCCACGGCACGGTTGGCGGCGCGCACAGGACTAGGCGCGCCGCAACACTCGGGGACTTCTGTTCCAATGGGCGGCGGTTTCCCCAAACCGCCGCCCGGAAGCCCCCATTAGGGTGGCAGTCGCCGGGCATAGGCCAAACGCCTGCCGCCCGGTCTTTTCCGGCGGAGCGGGGGGGCGGATGGATCCACTTCCCTCACCCGCTCCGCGGCCTCCTTCTGCGTCATTACTTCGCCGCAAAAGGAGGCCATCGCATCCCACGACCTCTCGCTCTCGACCATCTGTTTGACAACAGCCGGGAGCGAGAGGTCGTCACCAACAACCGCCACGAGCGCGGCGCGAGGCACAGCCCACGCCGGACAATCCTCGAGCGTGTGCTGCGCCGTATCTTCCGCGCAGCCGCACTCGTGGCACTCCGCTCCTTCCTCTCTTCTAGCCACGTTGTGCAGGTACCAGCCAAAACACCCATGGCCGGACAGCACCTGCACAACGTGGTAATCAAGCGCACCGTGGCGCCTCCCTATCCAATTTTTTAGGACCGGACAGATGGCGCCAACGGTGCGCCGCCTCGGCCCGCCGGCCCTCGCCGACCCATCCTCCAACCTCATTGCCCATTCCCGGATGAGGGACTCCCGTGCATCCTCCCTCCAACGGAGGACTCCATCCGGGAATGGGTTTCCGCCGTCGCGGGATTCGGCGGTTAGCCTGTAGGCCGCCGCCAGCACCTCAGCGTCCAACTCCCACGGCGGACTCGCCGCCAGCACGCGCGCCGCCTCGCACGAGATGGTGCGGTACCCTCTCACCGCTCTGACCGCCATGACCCGCTGCGGTCGTTGCAGCAGGGCCGTTATGCGTGGGGTCAGAGCGTCGGCCCATACGGGAGCTCCGTATAGGGCCATTGACCGCACCACCCCTAAATAGAGGCGGCGGCAGGCGACACTCGGTCCGCCGACGTTGGGGAGCAGGCTGCCTAGCGCAGCGGCGACCCCCATCAGGCGCGGCACAAGTCGCCGGAAATGTTCGGCGAATGTCCACCGACCGTCGAGTACAAGGCCGAGGTACTTGATACTCGGCTCGACGGCGATGGACACACCTCCGACGACAATGTGCGCTCCCGGAGGTGGCTTGTTCCGGGGCCCATGGAAACACAGGGCCTCGGTCTTGTGCAAGGCCACCTCCAGGCCTAACCGCCGAATCCTCGCCACGACGTGCGCCACTCCGGCCGTGGCCAGCACGGCCGCATCGCGGTACGTTTTGCCGCGGGACGTTACCAGGGTGTCGTCGGCATAACAGATCAAGCCGACGCCCCATAGGTTCGCGCCCCGCAGCACCCAGTCGTAGCCGATGTTCCACAAGAGGGGACCCAGTACCGACCCCTGTGGAACACCGCACGACACCGCTCTACGGCCCCACCCGCCAGGGACCGGATATACTACCTCTCTCGCGCTGAGGTAGTGCGCGAGGAACCCTTCCAGGTAGCGTGGCACCCCATGGTGCGCAAGCGCCGACCGAATCACCTCCCAGGGGAGCGTGTTGAACGCATTGGCGATATCTAAAGATACCGCCAGCACGACCTCACCCCGGGAGGCGGCCTCGTCCGCCAGCGTCCGCAGCCGCGTGACCGCGTCCAGCGTGGACCGGCCGCGGCGGAAGCCGAATTGCCGGTCGCTGAGGTCCGGGCCTACCTCCTCCAAGTGCCGGACGAGACGAGCCGCAACCACTCGCTCCAGCAACTTGCTCGCCTCATCCAACAGGACGATGGGGCGGTAGGCCGAAGGTGACTCCTCTGGGCGGCCGTCCTTCTGCAGCAAGACCAGCTTTCCGGACGCTGGACAAGGCACGCGGAGAGCAAACGCCTCATCCGCGGCCCGAGGCCTTCCTCTTCCAAGGCCAGCGCCCACGCACGACCCGGAATACCGTCCGGGCCCGGGGCGGTGTTGCGCGCAGACATACGCGTCACCGCCGCCCGGAGCTCCGATTCGGTCACCGGGGGCACCACGCTACCCGATGCCTCCTCCTCCGGCGCCGCAGGCGGCGGCGCCATGGCCGGAGGCGTGAATGAGCCCCTGTCCGGGAACAACGAGGAGACGACGTGTTCCCGGACGTCGGGCTGGAGACTCTCCGTCAGGGGGGCGGCGTAGGGGCGCAGTTTTGCGCGCACCTGCCGATACGGCCTCCCCCATGGGTCTCGGTTTAGAGCCTCCAGCAGCTCCTTCCATGCCTCCGACTTGGCGTCCCTGATCGCCACCTGCAGCGCCTTTGCGCACTCGCGGTACTGCTGGTACAGGCGTGACTCCTCTTCGGCGTCCTGATTCCGGCGACGTCGATATCGGGTGTACTGTCGTCGGGCCGCAACGCAAGCTCGCCTCAATACGGCGAGCTGCCCGTTCCACCAGTACACCCGTCGTCTCGGGCGACGCGGCCCCGCACGGGGCATGGCAGCGTCGCAAACGGATGCCATGGCCGCGCAAAGCCGCGCCGCCTCATCCTCCACGTCGACGTCCTCCGGAACCACGGAGTCACTTTGCCAGGCCTGTACCAGCACGGCCAGCTCCAGCTCCTCCCTGTCGAGCCTGGACAGCACCCAGCGGGGACCGTCATTCCTCGGGGACCGGCCCGGGCCGACCTGTGTCCCTGGGACCGTGGAGACGTCGAACCTTATGTAAAGGTGGTCCGACAACGTCTCCACGTCCTCCAGAACTCGCCAGCCCTCGACACGTTGCGCGAGCGTAGGGGTCGCGAACGTAACGTCCACGATAGAACCCCCTCGCTGCCGCACACACGTGTTGACCGTCCCCCGGTTCAGCACCTCGACACCGCTGGATACCGCCCAGTCAAGCAGCTCCTCGCCGCGAACGTCGGTCGCCGGGCAACCCCACGCCTCAGACTTCGCGTTAAAGTCCCCGGCGACAATCACCTGGCGAGGAGCATACTGGAGCACGACCGCCGCCAACTCCGCGAGAAAGGCCTCGAATTCGGCTAGGGCTCTGTTGGGGGAGAAATAGACGCCGATCAGAACGACGTCCCCCAACAGAGCCGCAACCCACCCATCTCCGCGCCTCACTCCCCGTAGAGGCGGGGCGCCCACAGCCGTCTGGGTGATTATGGCCACCGAGCCCAGATTGTCCCCCGCCCAAGTAATACGGGGCGGGACAAAGTAGGGCTCGGCCGCTACTGCCGCGTGGATGTCCCACTGCGCCATGGACTGCACAAGCAAGTCCTGTGCTGCGGCGCAGTGGTTCAGATTCGCTTGGCAGAAGCGTAGTGCCACCACCATAATTAGGAGACGGCCATGGGCTCCACGCCTGCCGAGGACCCTTCAGGGGCTGTCGGCCGGTCCGCTGTTGGAGCAGGGCGCTGCCATGCCCTGACTCTGCGGGTTTTGGGGGCGGAGCACGACTTCGCGCCCACCGCATGCCCTGCCGGCTTTTTGGCTGCCTCGCAGAGCGGGCAGTGCGGGTCCGCGGTACAGCCGCTGGACTTGTGCCCGGCGCGACCGCAGCGGAAGCACATCTCGCTGCGGTCCGTAGGCGCCGAGCACTGCGCCCTGACGTGCCCGCTCTGCATGCATCTGTAGCAGCGCATGGCACGCGGCTCCAACAAAGTCGTGCGCGCCGACACCCACCCGATCAGCAGACGGCCGCTGGCTACCCTCTTGGCAGCCTCCACTGGGCAGCTGACCCACGCCGATCCTAGGCCCCCGAAGTCCGGGCGGATCTCGCCCACTCTCACCGCGTCCAGCGGACAGCCGCCGGTGCGCGCGACCGCGGCGAGGACGTCCTCTCGAGTCACGGACTCGTCCAGCCCCGAAACCCGTAGCTCGAGACACTTGGTGGGCCGCGCGACTTTGACGTCGGCCTCCGCCAGCACCTCCCGGAGCTTGCCGGCGAGTGCGTCCGCCCTTTCGCCGCTCGCCTCTCCGGGGACCTCCAAAATAAAGGCCCCGGTGGCCGCACGGCGGACGGTCATGCCACCAGAGATACCCAAGGAGGCAGGGTCGATGCGGCGTTTCGCCTCTGACATCACCTCCTTGTACGTCAGGCCCCGCTTCTCAGCCTCGGGCAAGACGGTCAGCACGACCGCCGCGGTTCTGGGCGCACGTAGCCGGCGCGCCCGCCTGCGGTTCCCCCGCCGCTTCCGTTTTGGGGCCGCGGACTGGGACTCGGCGGCCTGGTGCTGCTTGGCCGCCGCTCGCGCAGCTGCTCGCCGTTTTCGGCTCTGCGCCGGCGTCCATTCCTCATCATCCGAGGCCGGAGCAGCCGGGGCCGGGGCCGGGGTGCGAGCCGGAGCCGGGTCTCGTACCGGAGCAGGAGCTCGAGCTGGGACTGGTGCCGCCGCTGGCTGGGTCTTTTTGCCCCTGCCCTTTCCTTTGTCCGTCACGGCCACGCTTGGCCCCGCCACTGCAGCCGCATAGGACGCAGCCCTATCGGCCGCCAGCGGCGGGCGCAAACGCGGCTCCGGCGCAAGGCGGTCGCTGATGCCCGCCAGCTTGGCATTGACCATAAAGCCAATGTCGGCCATCAACGACCGTCGGAACTCCGCCTGGGACATTTCCGGCTCCGGCCGGCCCACAGACGAAGACGTCGGCGCTTGCGCCCTGGGCGCCGGAGGCGCCGGCGGCGGTGTCGCGGGCTTGCGCACCTTGCGCAGCTCCGCCATCTCCTTGCGGAGCTCCGCCAACTCCTTCTCCAGGCGGTGGACCTTTGCCTCCAGCTTCTGGTTCTCCTCTGAAGAAGACCTTTTCCCTAGCTCCTGGGTCGCCTGCCGGATCCCGGCGACTGCAAGCTTGAGGGACTTTTGGAAGGTCCCCTTCAGGTTTGCGGACTTGGCCCCAACCTCCGAGATGGTTAGGAGGTTCTCCTCCACCGCCTGTCCCAGCTCCGCCCGCGTCAGCGACTCCTCGCCGACATCTATCGCGCCGGCGCCCGCACCAGCAGCCTGCCTGGCCGCCCTCTCTGCGGCCCTGGCGGACTTTTCGCACGCACGCAACGCCTGCGCGGCCACCTCCCCTTCCATGTCCAAACGCAGGGCCTCCCTATCCGCCGCTGCTTTGGCCTCGCGGGCCTGCCTCAGCCCCACGTATTCCCCGGTAGTGGGGGGGCGGCCGCGTCCCTTCTTTTCCCGGGGAGGGAGCGGTGCCGGCGGCGGGGCAACACTAGCCTCGCTCGCCGTCGACTCCGCTCCGGAGTCCTCCCCATCGTTCGCCAACTTCCGCTTCTTAAAGCGGATCGAGAGCGGGCGCGCTCCGACCGACCTGACCGACAGCATGCTTGCCGCCGAATCAGAGTCCGAGAGCGTAAACCTCCACGGTCGACCGCTCTCCGCTCCGCTTCCTCTCGCCTCTAACTCCAGCCGCTCCAATACCACGACCGGGCTAAGGCGAGTCTCCACAACTCCTCCTACACGCTCCTCATCCTCATCCACATTTAAAATTTTGTATTTATTAGTCAGTTCCATTTTGATTCCCACGATTAGGGTCGATCTAGACTCCTCTGCGGGGTGACGCCCATTCCCGGTCAGAGGGGCACTGATACGCCCGCACGGTTGCCAGTTCCGGCGGGGTTGGACCGCTAGTGACCAGTCTCCGACTGGCCACGCATCCCCTCGGCGCGGTCCGAACCTTGGGATTCGGGTGATTTTTTATAGAGGTTTTCTTCCTCGCGGCCCGGGCGGTTAAGCCAAGGCCCCCGGCCCCGTGAGACATAACCACGGGGTTACGGTCTGCGCTCGCCGGCTGGTTAGGCCGGCGCTCCGCCCGCATCCGGGCTCCTCTCGGCCGTCCCCTTCCGCGACTGCGGCAAGGAGACGGCGTCCGCGTCTTCCACGCACTCATAATAATGAGCACGGAGAGCGGACCACGTGTCAGGACTTTAGCCGCCGGCAAGAACGCGCCGGCGTTGCCCGGGGTGGACCACGTGGAGGTATCCTGACCACCACCCCAACCTAACCTAACCTAACCTAACCTAACCTAACCTAACCTAACCTAACCTAACCTAACCTAACCTAACCTAACCTAACCTAACCTAACCTAACCTAACCTAACCTAACCTAACCTAACCTAACCTAACCTAACCTAACCTAACCTAACCTAACCTAACCTAACCTAACCTAACCTAACCTAACCTAACCTAACCTAACCTAACCTAACCTAACCTAACCTAACCTAACCTAACCTAACCTAACCTAACCTAACCTAACCTAACCTAACCTAACCTAACCTAACCTAACCACTTATTCCAAATTCAAAAGTCATCAATACTTACTTCTAAATTGTTTTATCGTCACCCAATAATTGCTCCAATTGCCCCTGAAGCGTCTTCTTTCCCCCCCGTGGCTTCCCCACCTGTAATAAAAACAAAAAATTAAAAAACTTAAATTGTTAAAAAACTCGATTAAATACCTGTTCTCGGGTTCCCGAAGCATCGGGAACGTCTGCAGGATCTTCGTCTCTTGTCTCTGGACCGTCTGGAACAAGAAAATCGAAAAAACGCCCACCCTCCCCCCCAGTGGTCAAGCACTAAGGTGCCGAAGTACGGCAATACCCTAACGAGAGCTCCAGCTCTCTCCCTGATATACTTACGCCTCGGGAGGTGGTTTTGTGGACTTGTTTACCTCCCTTTTGACCAGTTTAGCTCCGAAGACTACCATTTAACTTTACCCCGATTCTTCTTCTTCTCTTGGACTTTAACGAAGTATGGCTTCAACCAAGCCGGTCTAAGCCGGTCTCGCCCGGCACTACAGTCCCCCCAAGCAAAATAGCTAAATCCCCCCCTTCTACATCTTCGATTACCAAACCTGACCTCACCAACAAAAGTCCCACTGAGGCAATCCAATCTTTAGCGAACACAATAATAGAAGCAATAAACCAAGGCAGGAGTGTCACTTCAGTCAACAAGAAAATAATCATCGAGGCGGCCGAAAACATCCGCAAAACTGCTGCAAAGATCTCAGCACCTAAACCACCTAAAGAAGACAAAAACACCGTAGACGAGGAAGGTGTAAGGAAGATTCTCAGGGAAGAATTCGAAAATTTTAAAGTAATTTTAGAGAGTTCACAGACCAATCCAGTCAAATCCTACGCCGCGGCTGCAGCCCAACCGCGTCCCGAAACTCAAAAGCAGCGTCCAGCCATTGTCGTGAAACCCAAAGACGCAACAACAGCAGCGTCGACCAAAACCACCCTCACCAACTGGAGAGAACACGTCAACTTCAGAGACAAGACCTACGCTCCTAACAGCATTAAGCCAATTGGTGGCGGCAAAATACTTGTGGAGTTCGACAACTCAGACCAGTGTGCTGACGCGATCCGCCAGACCAACGATATAGAGGGATTGGCCGCCGCGGAGGCAAAGAGGCGACCACCACTTGCGATCCTGAAGGGGATATCCAAGACAGTAGAAAGGGAACAACTCATCGACGTTATAACCCGTCAAAACTCCATACCCGCGGAATCCGTCCGATTGTGCTTCCTCACCAGTAACCGCAACCCGGCACTGTACAACGCCGTGATTGAGATCCAACCCGCACACTACACCGACGTCATTCAGCGGGAGCGACTGGCGGTCGACTTTCAGCGAGTCCACATCGAGAACTTTTCCCGTTTTGTACAGTGCCACAACTGCCTGCGCTTCGGACACACGCGTAGCAAGTGTACCTCCGAGACGCAGAACTGCGGCCACTGCGCGAACGTAGGGCATACCGCCTTCGACTGCCCCCACAAAACAGACGCCACTAAAACTAAGTGCTTCAACTGCACCAGGAGCGGCACCACCACCACCGAAGCAAATCACCGAGCCACTAGCCCACTCTGCCCGAAAGTAGGAGCTGCCAGGTGCAGAGCAGAGGAGGCCACGGACTTCGGACCGTTCGGACTTCCCCCCCGACGAACAAACAATCTATAAAAAATATGCCGCGCTTTCTGCAATGCAACCTCAATCGAGGTTACAATGCACAGCAAGAGTTTCTACAGTACTTCATTAAACATGATTACGATATAGCCCTAATAACGGAACCCTACGTAGGTGGACAACACACCATTAAGTCGATCCCCGGCCTGAATATATTCCAGTTTCAAAATAATAAAAACGACCGTGTAAAAGCGGCCATCTTCATTAAAAGCAACATCTCGGCACTCGGCATGACTCAATATTCAAACACCAATCTTGCGGTGGTGCAAACAAAAATCGGACATAGGGAACTATTCATAGCCTCTGTTTACATCGAACCAGACGAAGACACTAAAAATACCATGGACCGACTAGACCACCTTCTTCACGCAACAAAGGGCTCACTCAGAATCGTGGGAGGTGACCTAAACGGAAAGCACTCCGCCTGGAACGAGGGCACTATTGACGAACGCGGTGAGGCCATCTATGACCTCACCGTTGCACACGATCTAACTATAGCCAATGAAGGCAGCACTCCAACTTTTGAGGCAATTCGCTATGGAAACCCTTGTTCTTCCATCGTAGATATCACCCTAGCATCTGAGCATATAACATTCGCCGTAACCAACTGGAAAGTCAACATGGACGCTTGCCCCACGTCAGACCACAATGCAATCGAATTTGAAATCAACCTCCCTGGAAAGATACAACACCCTAAAACTACAACTACCCGAAAATATGACACCAACAAATTAAGCCTTGAAATACTGCGAGACGCACTCAACTCTAAACTCGCAACATGTAAAATCTGCACTCAGAAAATAGAAACTGCTGATCAATCTGAAATCGATTACATAGTGGAGGACCTCACGCAAACGGTGCTGGAGGCTTGCGATGAGGTGCTGCATAAAAGAAAGCCCGGACATACTTACAACCCATGGTGGACTGACGAATTGGAGAGAATGAAAAAAGCAACCATTAAGGCTCATCACCGACTACACGACCTAAAGAAAGCCAAAAGACCACTAGCAGAAGCTATAAAAACATACACAGAATTAAAAACAGAATACGCTAAGGCGCTATCCAAAACCTCCACTGAACATTTTAGGGAATTCTGCAAGACCCAAGGCAAGGAAGACGTATGGGCGATTACGAACAAAATAATGAAAACTACGACCCAAAGGAGACCACCGCAAACAATGAAGATCAACTCTAGTCACACATCCAACACCCAAAATACAGCAGAAGCTCTACTAAACCACTTTTATCCCGACGACGACAACACTAATGATACTACCGAACAACAAGAAATTAGACGAAATGCACAGACCAGACAAATAGACACCCCCGATGACGTCCCTTTTACCAAAGAAGAAGTTGGAGACGGGCTGGCCACAATGAGTGCGGACAGGGCCCCCGGATTAGACAAACTCTCAGCGGACATATGCCTGGAAGTTTACAACGCGATCTCAACGCAGTTCACAGAACTCCTCAACAAATGTCTGGCGATAGGATACTTCCCGACGACCTGGAAGAAATCCCTCGTACACATAATACCTAAACCTAACAAAGATAACACTGACGACATGTCTGCATACCGCCCCATTGGTCTAATAAAAGTCTTCGGGAAGTTACTAGAGAAACTCATAACTAAACGACTAACACACCATCTAGAAACTACAGGAACCAATAATCAACGACAGTATGGTTTTAAAGAACAAAGTTCCACAACGGACGCTCTGCAACACACAATCGATTTCATACAACAGGCAAAATCCCGTAAACAGCAAACAATAGCAGTCTCTTTAGATATCAAAGCGGCTTTCGACAATGCGTGGTGGCCTTTCCTACTACATCGACTACAGACTATTAAATGCCCTAAAAATATTTACAACCTAATAACTAACTATTTACAGAACAGAACCGCCATTCTAAATTACGGCGACTCTACCGCGGAAAAGACACTTACCAAAGGATGCGTGCAGGGCTCTGTGTGCGGACCAATCTTCTGGAACATAATACTCGACGACCTATTAGAAACGCCACTACCACCTAACGTCCGCATACAAGCCTTCGCTGACGATGTTCTTCTTCTCGTTGAGGGAAAGGACGTCGACACGATCGAGCACACCGCCAACGAGTGGCTAAACATAATCTCAGACTGGGGTGAGAAGGCAAAACTAACATTCGGACCACTCAAGACCCAAGCAATGGCCTTCACTAATAAAGCCAAGACAGCGAACATAAAAATGCAAGGCAGCGTTATCCCATTATCCCGCGAAATCAAACTCTTAGGTGTCATCATCGACGACAGATTGTCTTTTACATCACACTGCAAATACGTTATTGATAAAGCCTACAAACTATATAAAAAATTAGCGAACCTCATTAAACCAACCTGGGGTGTACACCCACAGAATGTGGCAACCATCTATAACAGCGTCATTCAACCGATGTTCACATACGCAGCTGGTATTTGGGGCTCCGCAACGCAGTACAAACACATCAGAAAAAGTCTATGGTCTATCC